>CM049814.1:3112471-3124475 GCA_027422405.1 Ptychobarbus kaznakovi
GTTATTCTGTATTTTCACTGCCAGACTCCATTGATTTCTGCTTGTGAAACTGGACTCGTTCTGCAGTGTATTTTTGAGGCTGTTGTTTACTTCTTACACTCAACAAAGGGCTTCTATGTACTGGATTTGTCTTTGAACACATTGAGCATCCTGTGTTAGAATCTCAGACCAAATATTTCAAGGGTCAGACAGGGCCAGAAAACCATACAGCATTTTTGTTTTATTACAAAAACTAAATATATATATATACCGATATATCGCTTGTGCTTTTTTTCCAAGAGCTTTCCCCTCCGGCCATTTAGTGCCAGCCGTGGAACATAAGTATTGATTCTGTTTCTTACACTCAGCCTTTACACACGACTCTAATCCCTGCTTAATAACAGAAACCGAGCAAAGGTGATTTCTTTGAGGAAAATGTTGAGAACGATCTGATTGCAGAAATGTTGTGACAGTATCAGAGCATATATTACAAAACCGATAATTCAGGCTCTAAATTCAGATTGGATGTGTCATGTTCAAAGCCGCCATAAAATTGTTATTCTCAAAATAAAAGATTTCAAATCTGACGGGAAAAGTTTGCGTGCATCCATATTATCGCCTGATGTCATCTCATTAAAAGTGTGTGCATACAACAATCACAGAACGGGTCAAATTTGTGGTAAACTGGTTCTTTTTAATAAATTAGTTTTTTTTTAAAAAAAAAAAGATTCACAGCATGAATCAGCAGTTTGAATCAGACACATTCGTTCAGAGCCATTACTGTGTTCACAACTGATTCTCTTGCTGAACTTTTATGTGCTGGTTCTTTTTAAGTCAGTCAAAAAGATTCACGAAATGGCATGAATTATCCAAATGTACATATCTTACGAGGGGGCTACTTTGTACGAATTTGTACGACCTCACTCGGACGATTTTACCCGATTTCTGTGAGTGTTAAGTTTAGGGGCGGGGTTAGGTGTGGTCCTGTGTACGAATTTGTACGACCTCACTCGGATGATTTTACCCGATTTCTGTGAGTGTTAAGTTTAGGGGCGGGGTTAGGTGTGGGCCTTTGTACGAATTTGTACGACCTCACTCGGATGATTTTACCCGATTTCTGTGAGTGTTAAGTTTAGGGGCGGGGTTAGGTGTGGGCCTTTGTACGAATTTGTACGACCTCACTCGGATGATTTTACCCGATTTCTGTGAGTGTTAAGTTTAGGGGCGGGTTAGGTGGGTTACGAATTTGTGTCGGACGATTTTCCTTTGTACGAATTTTTACGACCTCACTCTACCATTTCTAGGGGCGGGGGTTAATGATTTGTACGACCTCACTCGATTTTACCCGATTTCTGTGTGTGTTAAGTTTGTTAGGAATTACGACCTCACTCGGGGCTGGTTAGGGCGGGGTTAGGTGTGGGCCTTTGTACGAATTTGTACGACCTCACTCGGATGATTTTACCTGATTTCTGTGAGTGTTAAGTTTAGGGGCGGGGTTAGGTGTGGTCCCTTACTCGGACGATTTTACGAAGTGTTAAGTACGATTGTACGAATTTGTGACCTCACTCGGATGATTTTATTTCTGGAGTGTTGGGGGCGGGGTTAGCCTTTGTACGAATTTGTACGACCTCACTCGGATGATTTTGATACTGTGAGTGTTAAGTTTAGGGGCGGGTTAGGTGTGGGCCTTTGTACGAATTTTTACGACCTCACTCGGACGATTTTACCCGATTTCTCGGGGTTAGGTGTGGGCCTTTGTACGATCGGATGATTTTACCCGATTTCTGTGAGTGTTAAGTTTAGGGGCGGGGTTAGGATTGTACTGTGAGTATTTCTGTGAGTGTTAAGTTTAGGGGCGGGGTTATACGAATTTGTACGACCTCACTCGGATGATTTTACCCGATTTCTGTGAGTGTTAAGTTTAAGGTGTGGTCCTTTGTACGAATTTGTACGACCTCACTGATTTTACCCATTTCTGTGAGTGTTAAGTTTAGGGGCGGGGTTAGGTGTGGGCCTTTGTACGAATTTGTACGACCTCACCGGATGATTTTCGATTTCTGTGAGTGTTAAGTAGGGGCGGGGTTAGGTGTGGGCCTTTGTACGATTTGTACGGGATTTTACCCGATTTCTGTGAGTGTTAAGTTTAGGGGCGGGGTTAGGTGTGGGCTTTGTACGAATTTACGACCTTCGGACGCCTAGGGGCGGGGTTATACGAATTTGTACGACCTCACTCGATTTTACCCATTTCTGTGAGTGTTAAGTTTGTTAGGTGTGCCCGAAGTTTCATCGGGGATTTCTGTGAGTGTTAAGTTTAGAGGGGGGTAGGTGTGGGTACGAATTTGGGATGTTGATTTCTGTGAGTGTTAAGTTTAGGGGCCCTTTGTACGAATTTGTACGACCTCACTCGGATGATTTTACCCGATTTCTGTGAGTGTTAAGTTTAGGGGCGGGGTTAGGTGTGGTCCTTTGTACGAATTTGTACGACCTCACTCGGATGATTTTACCCGATTTCTGTGAGTGTTAAGTTTAGGGGCGGGGTTAGGTGTGGGCCTTTGTACGAATTTGTACGAGCACACAGAATTGTGAGATATATAATGTTGCAATCGCTTAAAAAAAACTGAATTGTGAAATAAAAAGTTGCTGGAGGCTACATGACAAAATGTAATTGACAATGAATGTATAAATTAATAATGTTATTCCAAAATTATGCAAATATATTTATTAAAACATTTATAATAATGAGTATTTTATTTAATCAAAAATGCATTAATTAATTTATAGCATGCAGAAATATTTTTTAAGAGTAATATTTTTGTCACAATTGTAATCAGGTGATCATAAAATGTCGAGAACCATCCAATCAATTTAATCAGAACCATATTTGATTCGAGAGCTGTGACAGAGGGGGATATTTTCAGAGAATAATGAATTATTATATTTCAGCCTGTCATGCAAAGTTGTTGTATGACTTCAGAAGACTTGGAATATAAAAGCAAAGTCTTTTCCCCCTCAAATTCATTAGAGTTTAATTTCCCCTCTAGTGAAAGATGTACTGCAGATATTTACTTTATTCATGAGATGATCTGATGGGAAGGCTTTGAATGAATTATAGGGCTGAAGTTCTGCTGGTGTGTGTGTCCGTAGCATGTGTTTGCCCCGGGTGAAGAGCTGCTCTCTCCTCAGGCGCGTGGAGGTTGTTCTGTCGGTGTGCTGCTTCCGCTTGTTCTCTCCATATTGACTGCAGGATCCTTCAGTTCGGTCTTTGTGTTTGTGAATGTGGTGAAGTGAACCTCAGAGCAGATCTCTGTGTGTCGCACAGTGCCGTGTCCGTTCACACATATGTTTGTTCACATGTGCCAGTAGATGCCTCCAGACCTCTGGCTCCATTGAACCATATGTGCTTTACAAAAATGCATTCTTAAAAGAATATGCACTTGTTATTTGCTTTTGCCACTGAAATAATTATAATATTTAAAACAACTACCTCTAAACACCAAATAAATTGATTTTCAATTAATTCACTAAAACCTATGACCTCTGGAAAACGGCACCATGAAACCTGTTCTTTTCATTTTACTTAAAGGCATTAGAAGCCATTACGCTAGATTAACCATATGGACATTTGGGCACATGCCCAGGTGCACCACATCCGAGGACCACCATGCAGGGCCGTATACATATTTTCATAGCAGGAAATGTGGCACCGTGGCATAAAAGACAACCCATTAAATCTAATAAAATGGGAAAATTGTGTTTCACGTTTCTCTTGCATTTAAATTGTCAGTGTCTTAGAAATATCACACACCGTTTCTTCAAAGTAACAGTTTGGGTTTGGTAAGATTTTTTTTTTGTTTCTGAAAGAGTCTCTTGTGCTCAGCAAGGCTGCATATATTTGATAAAAAATACAGTAAAAATAGTAGTATTATGAAATATTATTACAATTTAAAATGACTGTTTCTATTTGAATATACTGTAAAATGATTTATTCCTGTGATGCAAAGCTGAATTTTCAGCATCATTACTCCAGTCTTCAGTGTCACATGATCTTTCAGAAATCATTCTGCTCAAGAAACATTATTTTTATTATCAACATTATGTTGAAAACAGTTGTGCTGTTGATATTTTTGTGGAAACCTTGATACATTATTTTCAAGAAACATTATTTGTTGAATAGAAAGTTCAAAAGAGTAGCGTTTATTTGCAATATAAATATTTTGCAACATTATGTCTTTAATGTCACTTTTGATCAACTAAATGCTTCCTTGCTGACTGAAAGTATTAATTTAATAATAATAGTGTTAGTGTTGCCAAGCCTATAACAACATGTGTATAGTGCCATATTAATGTATTTGTATGCTTAGTTATGAGGTTTACAGTGCATTAATGCTGTGTCATATACATCACACTGTATCTTATACTTATTACATGAAAATAACAATTTTACTGAACTTTGGGAATAAGGTTAAAGTGATAGTTCATCCATGAACTTATTTCCTCACCTTAATTTTGAAGATTGTTGGTAACCAAACAGTTGATGGTAGCCATTTACTCCAAGTATTTTTTCGATATTATGGAAGTCAATGGCTACCGTTAACTGCTGGTTTCCAACGTTCTTCAAAATATAATATCTTCTCTTTTGTTCAACAGAAGAAAGAAACTCATACGAGTTTGGAACAACATGAGCATGCGTAAATAATGCATTTTTTTGGGGGGGTGAATTTCAACATTGTATTGTGTTTATTGCACGTTTTCTTTTTTCCCACAAAATTTACATTTATGCATTTGGCATACGCTTTTATACATGCAGCGACATTGCATTCAATAAACGGGTTTAACATTTTTGATCAGTTCTTGCGTTCCTTGATCTTCCTTGATCTTGTTACTGCAAGCGCTATACTCTACTGTTTGATCAACAGCAAAGCTCCAAATTACAGCAAAGCTGAAATATACATTCAGATCAAACGATAACTGCTGGAATCCTGCTAAGAAAAGTCTAAACTCGTGAATAATAATTTCTTTGAAGAACTTTAAAAGGTTCTCCTATGACGTCAGGCTGTAAAACCCTTTTTGTTCCTAATTTAAACCTAGTCTTTTGGTAGTGTTGATAAAGAACATACAGACAAGCATGCGGTTCCTGGCTCTAGTTTCTGAAGACCTCATTCTGTGCTGAAGATGGTGAGCTGTGGTGATGGATGAGGAGCCTCAGGGCAGCAGAAATTCTTGATCGGTACCGCGAGTCAGAGCAGGCGTTCCCTGGATGCGGTGTTGAGGACGCTGTACTGCTTAGTTGACTACAAAGAATCTGACGCCTGCAGCTGCAGTCAGACTTGGGCTGCTAATGACATCTCCAGAGAGATGCACCTGTAGGAGACAGTTAGCAGGACCCCGGGATAGAAGACGTCTGCTTACGAATGTCTACAGCACACGCGTGAGTTAAAGCCTACATTACATGCTCAAGGTTTCAGCAGGCCCAGACTAATCAGAGTTCATGTTTTCTGACGTGCTGGGAATTGAGATGCTCCACATATGAATTCATACACATGCATTGAATGTGTTTTTTGTTTTGTTTTGTTTTAGCAATTACACAGCACAACTGTTTTCAACTGGTAATAATATAATAATAAATATTTCTGGAGCAGCAAATCAGCATATTAGAAAGATTTCTGAAGGATCATGTGGCATATTCAAATAGAAAATAATAATTTAAATTGTAAGAATATTTCACAATATTACTCTTTTTATCGTATTTCTGTACAAAAAAAATTAACCTTGGTGAGCATGAGAGTTTTCTTTCTATTAAAAAAGCTTACAAGTGTTAGAACCAAAACTGTATGCTTTAATACATGTTTTTAGTAGATTGAATTTACAGTGCAGGGTCATCGCTAAGACACTAGCTCAGTTGAACTTCAGGGTTAAAGGAGGCGGATCGGTTCTCCAGACGCCACTGAGTGCAGGAATCAGATGAAAAAAATCCATGTTAACAGCATTACAGTGAGAGAAATCCAGCACTCAGTCATCGTTCGTGACGTTGAGATACACAGAAATGGCCTGAAAACGCACTAAAAATAATCACCATGGCAAGAGAGCAAGTAAAGGCCAGACACATGGAGCCAGGAGACGTCAATATCTGTCTTGCATCTTTTTATTTCTACTTTTCTCTACATCCCTTCTCCTTAGTATAAAGGTTCTCAACCTTATATTTAAAGAGCAAACATTCTTACCACAACCATAGCCTTATGTTGAGACTTTGTTCAGCCAGTCACGTGAAAGAATTAATAAATTAGCATAATTACAGCAGGGTTGCTCCAAAACTAGCCCCAATGGAAAATGGCTATCAAAATCACCCCAAAATGACTTTCTAAGGGGTCCCATCTTGGTCAAAATCATGATCCGGTAGTAGCAAGGGTTTACGCTTCTACCCGTGGACTAAAAAAACGGCAGACTTGGCAACACTGCATTAAACTCTTAAAAATGAAGGTTCTTTATTGGCATCAGTGGTACTTTGAAGAAACTTTAACATCCATGGAGCCTTTCCATCACACAAAATAATCTTTATATTAGAGAAAGGTTCTTTAGATTTTTTACATGAAAAAATGGTTCTTTTAAGAACTTTTCACTGAAAGGTTCTCTTGGAACCCAAAAATGATCTTTTCCGGCATCGTTGCAAAAACACTCTTTGAGAAACTTTATTTTTATGAGAGTAACTATATATTTCTTGTCGAAGAATCGTTTATTAAAATGTATTACTGTCCATAATATAATAAATAAAAGCCAAATATTACAGTCAAAGAAACCTCCATTAAAAAAGTATCTTTTGGTGTTTTTTTTATGGATTTTCCAAAAAAGGCTTTTAAAGAGATTCAAAGCCTTCATTTCATATATACACTACAAAAACAATCACTGTGTGTCTAATTGCAAAACTATTGTGTTCACTACATAATAGATTAATATGAATGTATTGCAAATCTGTTATCCTATTATTTCTCTCGATCTTGTTGTGTTTCTAAAAGTACACTGAAGAGACAGAAGTCATAAACAGTGTCTTAATGTACAGAATTGTTCTCTCGTTTTCTAGGAAAGTGTATGAGAAGGAATGAGAGACAGAAAGAGGACAAAATATGTGTAATCATTCGTTGGCACATGTAGAGCAGATCTCATACTCCAGCTGACATCATTGTGTGCTATCTGAAGTCTATCTGCAGCGGAAACACTTAGCTCCGACAGTCTTCCAGACGTCTATCTGTCTTCACCACTCATTGACCTTGTGAGCAATCGTAATGCATCTGAATGATTGTGTGTGAGTGTGTGTGTGTGTTGTGTGTGAGTGTTGTCTGTGGTGTGTTGTGTGTGTGTGTGTGGTGTGTGTGTGTGTGTGTGTGTGTGTGTGTGTGTGTTGTGTGTGTGTGTGTGTGCGTGAGTTGAGTGTGTGGTGTGTGTTGTGTTGTGTTGTGTGTGTGTGTGTGTGGTGTGTGTGTGTGTGTGTGTGTGTGTGTGTATCTGCTGAAACAAAACACATCATCATCTGACGTCCCGTTGGCAGTGATTTGTGGCCCGCTGGCTTACGCTGCAGTCTGCTACCGGACGGTCACGGCATCATACATAATCGAGAGGGAAATGGGGTAGATATCACCTCTGTTTGTGGTATTGCTGAAGTCTGAGTGTGATTGTGTTGTTCCAGCTTTGATTACACAAGGTCAATCAGACCTGCTTCACAAACATTAAATTACAACAGGGATGAAAATGTAATTGAAATCCAGCTCCGCTCTTGTTCAAGGATTGGTATCTCATTCATATGCAGGATATTAATCCCTAATGCACTCTCTCACGTTGTTGTGCAGGTTGTATAAGCTATGCATACACACACATACATGCATCAAATTGAATTAGTCAGGATGGTAAACGCCCAAGGTTCCTATATTATATAAGCACATTTTGCCTCCGGATCTGGTTACAATAATGTCCAGTAAAAATTAGAAATATTATTATTAAAATTATAATTTGAAAAAAACCAAATGCCTTCATACGTCATTGTAGTATTCGTTTTACTCACTTAATGCTGAGAAATTCTTTGTATTACATTTATCTTATGAATATGCCTGTTATATTTAAAAATTACTAGGAGAGAGATAGATAGATAGAGAGAGAGAGAGAGAGAGAGAAGACAGACAGAGAGAGAGAGAGAGAGAGAGAGAGACATGACAAGACACAGAGAGAGAGAGAGAGAGAGAGAGAGAGAAGAGAGACAGAGACCAGACAGACAGACAGAGAGACAGAGAAGACGAGACGAGGACAGACAGAGGAAGAGAGAAGACAGGAGAGAGAGAGACAGACAGAGAGAGAGACAGAGAAGAGAGAACAGAGACAGACAGACAGACAGAACAGACAGACAGACAGACAGACAGACAGACAGACAGACAGACAGATAGACAGATAGATCTATTTAGATCATAAATAGACTTTATTTGTTAATGCAAACATAATTATCTTGCGTTTTCCAGAGAATTGTGACCTGGACTTGTTTTCGTGATAATTACCCGAATACAGATTTCTCTTTCAAAGAAAGCAGCAGACAGCCGTGCACTCGAGGATTTGCTTTGATTTACAGCTTGGAATTTCCTCGCACGTGAATTCTAATGTGTAATCAAAGAATTAGAGCTGTTTGTCCTAACAGTGCGCTCAGATAATCCATTTCACTTTGCCCACGCCGAAGCGCTGGCCCAGTGTGTAATGAGCATATTTTGGCACATAAACCCCCTCGGCGCTCCTCTCCTGGGTTTTATTCTGGACAGCGATGTCTACAGAATTACCCAAATTAAACACAACCAACTGACAGGTTTCATATGCCTATAGTCACAGATGCCAACCTGATATGAAGACGAGAGCTCTGTTCCGAAACATAGTGAGCTGCCTACATAGACAGCATTTTAAGGCATGATGAATAACATAGTGGTGCCTTTATAAGATACCTCAAGATAAAACTCTTTATAAATTCTGTATTTGATATAAATGGATATTAATCATCTTTACCTGCAATACAGTCATTTAAAAGATGCACGTGCAAATAAAGAGTTGCTTAGTCGTTTAGTGCTGTCTTAAGAAATATCCTTTCACCACTTCAATGTGTGAATTCAGTGCAAATGATTCAGTGTGTGAGTGAACTATCGTCATGAATCAAACTGAACTGCGCACAATTTCAGACCCTTTTATAGGGTTTCTGCAGGTTTTAATAAGGTCTTAAAAAGTTGCCCTTCCACAGTTTAAGGTCTAAAATTAGAGAATAAATCTTAAATTCACAAAAACATGGCGAAAATGTTTTACATGGCATTTAAATACACGTACTGCAAATAAAATGATATATTTCGCAGTATTTTTGTTTTGCTTTCCAATACAAATATCTATAACACCGTTAAAGCAATATACATCTGCTTGAGAATATATCAATAGAAGTTCTTTGTAAACGTTGTGACCTTTTTAAAGTGTTGCTAATACAAGACATTTACATTTAGAGACCATATTAATATATTGTCTTCCATTCATTTATTCCTTGAATTTGTGTTTTGTTCTTTAAAAAGTCTTCAATTTGCCTTTATAAAATCTGCAGAAACCTGTTTTTAAAAAAACGAATAGTCTATTTGACCGATTAGATCAAATGATTGATTAATGTGCAAATCTGGCGTTGCTGTTTCTGATTCTAAACAGCTGATAGAAAACTATTATCAGAGAGAATGATTCTCATGTTGATATTACTGGCACTCCCACGCCAGTAAAAAGGCTCTAGCGTGTGTATTTGTGGTTTGCATTATCCTGTGCCCTGTAAACATTGTCCCTGTGCCATGCCATGCAATAAAAAGAACACAACAGAATTCCTAAGTGTTGGGTTTACTGAAAACAAACATGGCGAGTTTGTACACAGAGGCCCGTTTTTGGATGTGAGGCCTTTCATTTCTATTAAAATGAATCAGCTTGAGCCCTCTGTTTGTTTTGATGCTGTGCTCCCCCCCCCTCGTCTGAGACTGGCCGCGTTTTCTCAGAGCCAGAAAATCCGTGGGTAAATATCAGTGTGTGTGTATGAGTGTGTGTGAAATAAAGAAAGGTGAGGTTTTCATTCCCAGCTCTCCATTCGGAAACTAGATAATAAAATGTGTTTGTGCCAGATACAATGTGGCCGTTATCTTGCGACGGCAGGGCTTGAAATCGTACAGAACATGCTCATTAATTGATAATAATATCTGTAAGAGAAGAAAAGAGGTAAGATATGCGACAACTGGCATTATTATGACACAATCGGTGGCATGCATTCAGACATATCTCAACACAACTGACGATTATGCATAAGCCTCACAGGGCGCCCTGAAGCGGAGAGCGTTTCAGCATTTATTTGTGACCACCTTTGTATATTCAGATGGCTCCTTCAAATGCTGCGGAAATCGTAGTCAGCCTGGGCTTTATTTAGAGCGATTCTCATTGTCATCATCAGAAATGAAGATAATCTCCTATCAAGATGTCTTTCTGCTTTCTGATAAACTTTCTTAACTAGCGAGGCACAATTTTTCTCTTCACGTTCAGCAGGGTAAAAACAATGTTAATTGCAAATATAATACTCATTATAATTGCGACATAGATATGGTAACAAAAACAAATGGGCCTTTAAATGGGAAGAGAAATCTCAAAAAAAGCTGTGCGTCCAGGCAAATTCTTTGGTATTTTGGTGAAAATTCATCCATTACCTGATAGAAACCATATGAATTAAACTGATGAAAAGTGAAACATTAAAGTGATGTTTATAATGTTACAAAATATTCCTGTTTCAACTGTTTTAACATTATTAATAATAATAAAAGTTACTTGAGCACCGAATCAGCATATTAGAACGGTTCCTGCAGAATGTGACAAAACATTTCAAACACACACCAATTTGAGAAAAATAAAATAAAATTAAAAAAATATATATATATATATATATATTTGTGTTTTACATGGCATTTAAACATATATTAGCCAATTAGCATTTTTCTGTCTCCAGGGTCATGTGACTCGTTAAGGTCTCAGGTGTGAATGGGGAGCAGGTGTGTTAAATTTGGTGTTATCGCTCTCACCCTCTCATACTGGTCACTGGAAGTTCAACATGGCACCTCATGGCAAAGAACTCTCTGAGGATCTGAAAAAAAGAATATTATTATGTAAACAACATTTTTTATTTTGGATGCGATTCATCGTTTGACAGCAATATATATATATATATATATATATATATTTAGACATAGAAAAATGTAATTGAAATAAATTCCTGGTCTTACTGACAAATGACGGACATTAAATGGGTTGCAAAAAGGTTTTATCTGGGTTCTGAAGCAAAACCATTGAGAACCACTGATCTAAAAGAACTGAGGATGACTGCTGAGGAAAGTTTATGTCTTTAATTACTGTTGGATATAATATATAAGGCCTCTATTTCTCATACTTGAAGTCCAGCTTCAGTTTGTAACATTACACTTTAGTTTTTACTTTCAGATGAAGCTGCAGTGAGGAGGTGCAAAAGTCAATCCAGTTTAAAAACAGCCATTCAAATTCTATGCAGCTCATGTCAAACACACTTCAAAGTGCCCTTTAATGCAAACATGAATCACAGATATGACTGGCTCGACGAGGGAAGGATGTACGTTTTAAATCAGTATGATTTAATGATAGCAGAATGAATATTAATGCAATTCAAAACTTCTGGATTTCTCCCCGGTTCTCAAATCCTCACATCTTCACATCCTCATCCTCACAGTCTCATCTTCATCTTCCAATCCAGTCTCACAGGATTCGGCAAAGCCCTCAATTATCCTCAGATATCCTCAGATATTATTATGTATTTGAATGATGCTGTCAGTTGTTTGAGGAGGACAGAAGCAGGGAGAAAAGCACAATACTAAGATATTTTTCATTACAGTCCTGAATGAATATGTAAGTTTGTGTCATTATTCTGCACACAACAGCAGCAGAATGAATTTCGTGAATTGAATCGCATTGAATTGAGTGC